>CM074759.1:6505733-6542123 GCA_037355855.1 Pseudo-nitzschia pungens
TGAATGCAAGAGCTACCTCGTGAAGAAGCGCGGCATGGAAAAGAAGGAGGCTTGCAAATTTCTCCAAATCTCGGCCGATTTCGATTGTGAGTTTCTTTGTTCGTCTTGCGTTTCTCTTTCTACAAACCAGGTTGCCTCTCTGTGCCATCCGATATCGGTTTGAAGTTGCAATGGTCCGGTCCATCTAAGGATACTGCTTTCCTCCCGGGTTTCGTTTTTCACGCGTTTCGACACCATTTCTTGCGACAGACCCCGAGGAAAAGAAGTAACGACACTATTATTTTTTCGCGATTCGAAAACCGACGAAAGTCATTGGATTGCGAAACACGCCTTTTGTGCCATTGTCGTCGGCAGTAGATAGTATGTCCTCGTCACCACCACCAACAACAACAACTCGGACATCGCACATCGATGTCGCAATTTCGGCAAACCGCTCAACTCTCCTCTTGGACAGAATCGACAATCATCAAAAATTAGCGGTAACGAAGCAATGGAATTGTTGAACGATCCATTGCCGTGTGCCACCGAGTCCTAGAATTGCAGAGAATCCAGAACTTGACATGTCACAACAGGTTCTTCCGAGATTGACGACAGTCCACACGATTGTCGTTCAACGCAGCACCGAGGATCTTTCTGCTGGAAACGTGATAATGATTGGGCGCCCGAGTTCCTTTATCGAAAATTGCGAGGTTTCCGGCAGGTTGAAATCCTACCGCATGCTATGAGTCGAAACTTGTATGCAACCGAAGTTTTGAAATGAACTACCAATCAAACACAACGAACTTTAGTCCATTTAGATCGAACATTTTCGAATGATTGATTGTCTTTTTCTATAGTATTGAGTTCCTAAAGTATCGTCAGTAGTTGTGTTCCAAGTGTCACTTCCGGAAAATCACCGGGTTCACATCCCATTTCAAGGCATGGTAACGACCCAGAAGGTGACAAGGTGACGACATTGCCATTGTCGTTTCCTCTGGCCTGCTTCGCTAGCAGATTTTGCCCGATGGGGCCGGGCCTAGCATTTCCGCCGGGAACTCGGACTTTGCGTTTGCTCCGTCCGGTGGATTTTTGCAGCAAGAGATGGTTCTCGTCTATCCCACTGCTTCCGATCGCGATGGCCGTTGGGAATCATTGCCTCGCCGACGCAATCGTCGGATGATTCGATGGGCTGGATGGTTGGTTGGTTCCGAACAACACCGGGAACCCGAGGGGTCTGCTTCGTCGGTTTCCTCTCGGACCTGCGAAAGCCTCCCGGAGTATCGAGTTGTTCCTGCCGCGGACGGACATTGATCGCCATTGGACCCTGCGCTCGGGAGATGGTGGTCGCCTGATTGCTTTCCCCGCACTGCACTGCTCTGCACTACGCCCGTGTCTGCGTCTGCTGCTTCTGCTGCTGCTGCTCCTTTTGGTGGCACTCGCGAAAGGCCTCCCACTCCCTGGCGCAGGAGGAAATCTGTCCCTCGTGCCGGCTCATGCACGTGGTGACGGCTTCGTACGAGGAAGCGCAGGGCTGTCCGGTTTGCGACACGGGATCGTCGGCGGGCAGGTCCTTTTGATGTTTCTTGTCGCAATCCAGGCAAACCGGTGCGGCCTCGTTGTTGCTGCCGCTGTCGCTGTTGTCGCCGCCGCTGTGGCTCGATGCGTTGCCCATTGGTAGCCGAGAATGTACGGTACGTGTCGCGCCGTGCCTTGTTTTGTCGTGCGCTGTCGTGCGCCGTGTTGCGATCTCCGTTGTCGGTTGCGGTTTCACAAACTCGACTCGACTGCTGTCTCCGGGTTTGGTGGGGATCACTGCTGTCTCGTTTGAAACAAATAGGTCAAGAAGGTTGCAGTGCAGTGCAATACAGTGCCAGCAACATCAAGTAACTCTTACTCGTACAAAGTAATATTTGCACCCCTAGTAATAACCACCAATACGACCAAGCGCGTTGATGCGAAAAAAACTGAGCAGCGGATGAGGAGGGCAAGAAAGGGTTACGGTTACGGTCCCTGTTTCGCGTTGTACCGTAGAATGAATCAGCGCGCGAAATAAAGCCGAATGGACTTTTTTCTTTCACTGCTGATTGGTCCTTGTCTTTTTTTTTTATGAGAGATGATTCGCGCTCATTTCATTTTCGAGAGAAGTTGTCACTTTCATCGAAATCACGTCGACGCCAGTCGACCATCACAAGCCACAAGCCACAAGCCCGAGAGAAACAAACATTGTCTCTTGTTCAATCATTCGTTCGTCGATAGGAGTAATCGTACGCAGTTGTTGAAAGAAACCCGGCATCTCCAATTGACAAACAATCCATCGTCGGAATTCGTGTCTCGAGTTTCGGGTTCGATTGATTCCACGACAACTTTCAACTCCTGCCCCGGACCCAAATACGATATTCGATATTGTCTCGGGAGTTCCCGTCGTTTCGAAACACAATCCGCAACACCGCGCGCGCAGAGCGGAGCAGAGCAGCAGTCCGCTTCGCACCCCACCGAGACCATGTCTGCCGCCAGCAGGACCAAGAGCAATAAGAACGGCGACGACGGCGACGACGAATCTTCCAACAACGGAGCTTCTCACGTCCGCAGTCAATTTTCCAAGATCTTTAGCTTGTTGCGCGGCGCCAGATCCCTGAAAAGCTCGGACGACGACGATGACGACGACGAGGACACCGAACGAAGAGCGCCGACGCTCCGGCGCTCGAAACGGCAGAGACGAAGCCAACGACTCGTCAACTACAACGTGAACAATACCAAGAACGAAAAGGACAAGGACGGCAGCGACGACGACGAGTTAGTGTCTACCGACGAGGAGGAACAGGACAACAATGACGATAACGGAAACGATAACGACAGATTTGGAGACGGAGAGAGCGATTCCGACCACGAGAAGGACGACGAGAAGGACGATCACCCAACACGAAAACGAAAGCGTAACCCCAAACCAAAAAACCAAGACTCCCCGTCACCGCTCGCCGAACCAAATCCGACATCCCTCGTCTGCCCGCACTGCGACAAGGCCTTCAAGACCATGCGAGGTTTGCAGAACCACATCGATAAGAGGGTGTGCCGCGGCGGCGATGGCGGCAACAACAACAAAGACAACAAGGACGAAGGCCACGCGTCTCCCAAGCCCAAAGCAGCGAGGAAATCGTCGGTTTCCTCGCGGCGCAAGTCCAAATCCCCCAAGTTTCGCGGAACCGTCGAGGAGCGAACGTGTCCGCACTGCAAGCGCCTGTTTTCCAGCGCCCTGGGTGCGAGATACCACATCGGTGCGTACCATCTCAACGAGGGTTGCGACTTTAGATGCTGGTTTCATTGTGTTGTGTTGTGTTGTGTTGCATTGCGTTTTAGTACATTGGGTTGCACTGCACTGCACTGCACTTTACTGCATTCCATTGCGCCGTTTGAAAGAGTCGAACATAGTGTTGGGAGCATGCAGATAACGACCGATTCCGCTACACGCGATTCGTGCTGACTTGGATGTTGTTTCTCTCTTGTTTTGTCTGCTGTCCGCATCTCGATGTATTTCGCGCCTGTCATGGACAAATCAATCCATTGAACAACCGAACTACCAACCAACCAACCAACCAACCATTTACCCCCTTGCCCCAACACCGGTGAACAGAACAAAAGGTATGTCGAAAAGCACCCCTTGTTATGACGGCCGACCAGAAGATACGGCCGTTTCCAACACTGGAACCCGGCCAGAAATTCGTGACTCGCTTCGGTGTTGTGGAAGTGGTCAGGGACGACAGAGCTACCCCAACCGCCATTCTCCCCGACGATGCACAGGAGCAGCACAGAAAGTTCAAAAAGTCGGAGGCCCACAGAAACATCAAAGAAGCGGGGGCCTACGTGAGGCGCTCGAGCAAGCTGAGGGTTCGTCGTAACGCAATCAACGCCGTCTACGAAAAAGGAAACGCCAATCGCCGATCCGTCTTCGAGGCGTATTTCGATGGCGACCCGGAACACATGAAGAGCGTCATTTCCGCCAAAAAGGCCCTCGCGAAGGAAGGTGCCACGGCAACAACCCCGTCGACCGACGATCCCGATGCCGAACGGGATCCCAAAGAACCGAGGGATGCCTTCCCCGAACGCATCGTGGAATGCGTATTGGTTCCCGACGAGCGATCGCACATGCTGGACCACGGAAAGGATTCCCTGGTGCGGTACACCCAACAACCACTCTCAAAACCCATGAAACTATTTCTTCAGCGGAGGCTCCTCACGGAGAGATACGAAGGTGCCGACCGCGTCTACTACTGTCCGGACTGCGGGCGGAGATTCAACAGCTCGCACACTCGAAAGTCGCACTGCGGACAGCGGAAATGCCTCCAAGAGGCCAGCAACAAGAAAGAGAAACGCGAAGCAATCGAGGCGAGAATCGAGAGGGAAGTGAACGACATTCTCCGATTCCCGGAGCGACGAAAATTCATCAAGAAGAGAAAGACCGATTCCACCACCAACGTGGACGAAAACGGAAAGAAGAAACGATGGAAAAAGAAGAAAAAGCGCGAGTCGAGCGTTTATCCCGAAATCCTGATCGGGATGGGGTTCAAGCTCGTGGCAAAGCAAAAGATTGGTGCTCCGGATAGGATAAAGAAGGAACCAGACAGCGCACCGGTGGCGTCCCTGTTGCGGGGAGACACCCACGAGATGGACCACATCCTGCAGAACCTCAAGGGTGCGTTCAAAGTCCAGAAACGAAAGGCGGACGACCAAAAGCACGGAAGCATGTACGCCGAGGTCTACAAGAAACTGGGATTCAAGTTCCCGGGCAAGCGGAAGGGGACCAATGTCGGGAACAACATTGGGCCGAAAAAGAGGCGAAAGCGCGCCGTCAAGCCCAAGCCACCCCCGCCACCCAAACCGCTCCCACCGGCCATTGATGTCGGGGCCCTGGTGGACGAAATCAAATCGGGGCGCTACCCCAGCATCAAGGTCTTTGACGGAGAACACGAGGATTATTGCCTCCTGTGCAAATCGGGCGGCAGCCTCTATTGCTGCGAATTCTGCAACAAGGTGGAGCACTTTAAGTGCATCCGGACCAAGTACACGATCAAACGACCCGAGCCCGACGAAGA
Organism: Pseudo-nitzschia pungens; assembly: GCA_037355855.1. Classification (NCBI taxonomy): domain Eukaryota; phylum Bacillariophyta; class Bacillariophyceae; order Bacillariales; family Bacillariaceae; genus Pseudo-nitzschia; species Pseudo-nitzschia pungens. Next base: position 6,510,800 of record CM074759.1, read on the forward strand.
CTTTATGTGCCACAGGTGCATCGGCATCATCCTCTCGCGACGGGCGCGTGCCGAGAAGCGGCGGCTCTTGAAGCAGGGAAAGAACAACGAGAAACAGAAAAAAGAGGAGGAGGAAAAGGCCAGGATCGTCCAGAGCCCCACGGAGGGGAAGGAGTACCCCTACATGGCCGCGCAGGCGCAGGAAGTCAACGAGCTGGTGGAGCTCCTGAAGGACTCCCAGATCCGATTGCGCCGGAGCATCGAAACCACGAAAATGAACAACATACGGAGGCAGGTGATTTCCGGTGTCTATCCGGACGGGTATTCTCCGCCCTACTGGAACTAGTAGGAATCTTGCGATTCGATTCCGTTCGATTCGATTCGATTCGATTCCATTCGATTTCATTCGTTTGATGAAAAAGCGAATCGGATTCGACGATTCATTCGAAACCGTACAGCTATAGATCGTTTCGGAATTTAATAAGCGATGCTTGTAACTATTCAACGAATATCATGGTTGGAACCGTCGCAGCGCGCGTTTTATCGGTCTCTGGACCCGCTCTTGCCACCGTTGCAGTCGTCGCGGATTCCCTCTGGAGATCTCGTGCTCGCTAGCCCCCACGACAACCGTAGCGGCCAGCACTCCACCGGCCAAGTGATTGATTCGGGGCGTCAATCCGTGAAAGTGTGCGGTGGTTCCGCCCCCGGCTCCCTTCATGGTCGACGCCCAGGTGCTCTTGGGGAGGAGACCCAAACTCCTCCCGGTTTTCGACAGGATCGAACCCTGCACGTTGGAACACGACGCGCACTGCGGATAAAACCGAAACTTCACCCTGGGCCACAATCCCTTTCGCCGAAACCACCGGTTGTTCATGTGCTCGGCGACGCTCTTGGGCGGCATGTGGTCCCCCACGAAGCGATACGTTTTGCCGGTGCTCGGGGATTTGGCGGACGAGAAGAACATTCTCGATCCGCACGTGTGGCAGCCCCATTTTCGTCCCATTTGTTCGATCATGATCCGTTCCTTGGCGTTCGCGTAGTTCTCGGTGCACGGAATGGACCACCGCGAGAACGATCCGAGGTGGGTGTAGGAAGAAGGCGAGATGGCCCAGAAACGACCACCCAGGCCCTTGAAGGCCAGCAGGCCCAGGAGGCAACTGTCGGTGTGGTTTTTAGGAACGAAAGAAGCAAAGCACAGTTTGTTTGTTTGAGCAAAACCAGAGTCCGAGCCGGATGCAAACATCTATCCGTCCGATCAGCAACGATGCCGCCGGGGCTGCCACGATCCCAACAACAATATTCTTACACTCGAATCTCGTGCATCGGTAGCCTGAACTGTCGGTCGTTTCCTCCTCGCAATTGCGACGACGATTCGACGACGTTGCCGGAGGTTTCCAGGAATTGCTTTCGCATCTTTTTCCGCACGTATCGGAAGCTTCGTTTCCGGGGGTCCTTCCTGAGCTCGTGCGACAGGATCGCGGCTTGCTCGCTGACCAGCGAGGCACCGCAGACGGTCGCAAATCCCAAGACCGAGGGCAGGAAGTTGGTCCCGGTGGATACCCCAACGAACTTTTGCGCGGCGGTGGACACCGCCAGCGTTGATCCGAAGGCGACGCACCCACCGATCAGCGGAAAGACGACATCGGGGATGCTCGAGCAGAGATCGGCAAACGAAAGATTCGAAGACCGGTGGTCGTTGTTGTCTCCTCCCATCGTGGTTCTTTCGGAAAGAAGGATTTGCTGTGCAGATTCGAGCAGCTACTGCGTCTCGGGGATGCACTTTTGCGGTGGGATAGCCACTACTATGTTGATGGATTTCGAACTGCTCGGGCTTCACACAACACGAGACATTCCGGGTAATTGTGCGCCCGAGTAAGTGTTCGTAACAGTAACCTTACGTAATCTTACTCGTACCATCGGCAGTCGATTCCTTCCGACTCTCGGTCTCTCAGAGCTCCCAGTCGCGATCGCGATTCCGTCCCAAGTTCTCGTATCTCTCGTAGGAGTAAGGTAACCTTAATTAACCTTACCAGTAAAGTAAAAAAATTCAGAAAAGCTCTCGTTGTTTCAAATTTCAAAAAATCAATCACGATCGGTTTAGTCACACTTTCGATGAAGTAACCTTATTTCTAAGAGGGTAAAAGAAGCTAACTAAGTCACGATTGATTCCTGCAAAAGCCTCATTATTTTGGAATTGCGAACACGAACATGTTGTCGGTGATAATAACCATCTGACATCTGATGCTCGCTGTTCTCGTTTGACTTTGATGTTCTTTTTCTAACGACAAATTCTTGTTGGAGGTGTTCGGTGTAAGAATTGCTGATCGAGACAGTTGTGTCACCGTCGCGTCGCATTGAGAAAGCTTTCGTGTTGTTACAGTAAGTTATCTCAATTTTCTCACACGATACATTATTTGGAAACAGTTCAAACAATAAGAAACACGCAAAAGTACCTTACCGCGTAGTCGTGTGCGGGAGAGACAATATCATGAAGTTGACGAGGATGATGAAACGAGCTGCAATCGTCATTGCATTGACGATGGACACGTGCTTGTCGTTTCGGCATTTCGGTTCTGCCGTGTCGCCTCTTGGCTCGAGGGAGGAGAATCGACAAAGCCGGAGTCATTTGGTTTTGTCGGATCGAAGGGCGGATGACGCTACGGAAGACTGGCGAGATATCCGCGCCAGGCTGGTGATGCAATACGACAAGGGGGAGACCATTGCTTCCAGGGATGAGACCAATTCGACGAGCGCTTTCTCGGCAGCGACAATGAATCGCTGGGCATACGACTCGGGAGATGTCATCGAGGTCGGTTCCTTGATCGTGAGTCACCCGTCTCAGGATTGGGGAGGACTCAAGAAACAACACTTTCACAAGTGCATCATCCTGGTGATTGAACATTCCCGGGAAGGCACCAAAGGGATCATTCTCAATCGAAAGTTGCGTGGCGAGGACGAGAACGACTGGAATTCTTACTTTGGAGGCAACACGCAAGGAATGGGTTCGGAAAATGAATCTCTCGGATGTTTGTATCGACTCAACGACTTGACGAGAGTAACGATTGGCATGGCGGTGCGGATTCTAAACGACATCGCAATCATGCCATTGGACATTGCGCAGTGTTTGGTGGACCAAAAAGAAGCAAAACAAGAGGATTTTCGTCTCTATCATGGTTATACGACGTGGGGTCCTGGTCAGCTCGAAAAAGAATTAAAACGGGGCGATTGGTTCATGGCGGCAACCGACACCGAATCCCTGTGGGATATAATTGTGCAAGAGCCTGCTTTTTCGACGGGGACCGACAAGTGGGTGCAAATCATGAAGCGCATCGGGAAAGAATCGCTGATTGCATCGGCACCGAACCAAAAATTCGAAGACGAAATGTTGAGGCAGTACATGAGAATGAGGCTCCTCGAGAAAACAAACCAAAGGCTTCGAAGATCGCGCTCGAGTCGGCAGCAGAAAAACACGAGAGACGATCGCGTTGATAGGCTTGCGCCCGGAACCTTGGTTCGGTCGTCAACTCCGATTCTGCTGGACGAGCAAGTCTTCCACCAGTCACTGGTTCTCATATTACAAAACAACCCAGAGATGACCATCGGGGTGGTGCTCAATCGACCGCACTCTACCAGCGTCAGCATTGGTGGTACAGAACTACCCATACGATACGGGGGAAGATTCGAGTTGGACGACGAGGGCGTTCCGGAAATGTGGTTTCATTGCAATCACCTCGCACTTCAAGAAGCGAGGATTGGAGAACCGATTTCCGTAGGCGGGAACGCCCGCAGCATCTTTTGGAAATGTACCAGAAAGGATGCCGAAACCGCAATCAAGGTCGGTTTGGCCAACGCCGATGATTTTCTGGTTGTTTCGGGACTATCGGTGTGGAAGAAGGAAGATCTGTCGCAACAAGAAGGAGAGTCGTCTCGCATCGAACTAGATGATTGCTTCTCCAAAGTGGAAGAAAAATCTATCGACACCATTTGGAAACTTCTCATGGTCCAAGAACCCTTGAACAAAAAGAATGCAGCGGAAAATCTCGAGGCAGCGAATACCGCTTGGATGCTTTCGGGCGATGCAGGTTGGATGCTCTCTGGCGGTTCGAAGCAATTTCAGTCTCGGAGCAGAACCGACATGGACACGAAAGAGCAACAGGTTGTTCAGAGTTTGGCGTACAGTGCCCTGGATAGGTGGATTCGCATGTATTTGCTAAAACCTTGACACAACCAATGACTGCGACTACTGCAACGACTGCAGTATGCACTTAATTTTGTTCTAGTTTTCAAATGTCTCGACTATCGATGAACCTTCTACGAATCAATAATTGAAGTATTACTTCATAGTCAGATTAAGAAGTGCCGATTTGGTGTCTACTTCTATTTTTTACAGCAACTTGTTGGAGTGCTCCTCATCAAACGACCTTGGCTTTCTTCTTCTTGCTGGAAAGGTCGTCATCTGCGGCTTCATCGGATCGGCTGTGTTTCTTCCATGCAACTTTCAGAACCGATACCACCTTTTGAACACCGGTGTTCGAAAAATAATTCACATAATCTTCAATCTTGCTCAACCACTCTGCCCCGTATTTTTGTGATTTTTCGTCCCCGAGCGAGATTAGCATTCGGGCGGTCCCAATGGTGACGTCTCCCAACAAATGCCCGGGATCCATGTCGAGTTTCAACGAGTCAACAAATCTAGAGACTCGCTGTAGGCTATCAATCGCTTCGGCGATTTCGTCTTCCTCGGGGAGTTCCTGTGTGACTATCATGCGTTGGGACATGGCTTTCAGACGTCTGTCCAAGTGCAACAGCAGTGTCAGATTCGTTGTCCAATGTCTGTCGCCCATCATTGTAGACGCGAGACTAGCGTGATCGTCCAAAATGGCGTCTTTTTCTTCCTCGTCCTCGTCCTCGTCGCTAGTGTTTGTGCCGTTCTTTGTTTGGCCATCGTCGAATGCATCTAAGAACAGCTCGATTTTACCGCACACACCGCGAAGAATTTTTGCCAATTTCTCGTCGTCGGCCTCCTCCTTCGGTGCCGTCGAAACAAACGAGGTGTATTCGACGGTTCGATCGTCGTCGTATTGAACGTCCTCGTCGAGCGACATTTGTGGATCTCGCGGGTGGGAAGTCGGACACGGAATTTGCGCGGCTCCCTCCCCGCCCGTGGACGACGCGTCGGTGCACCTCGGACAGGCACAGCGGAAGAATTTTGCGCGTTCCAGTCTCTTGCGCCGCACGACCGTGTCCGCGCAAAGAAACAACCCGAGGTACGAGATGCAAATCTCGGATCCCGTTTCGATCTTTGTGGCTGCCAGCAATTTTTGTCCCTCCTCGTTCTTGCCGTCGTTGTCACCCTCCTTCCGCCCCGCATCCGATGTTTGAATCAAAGCGTTCGGATTGCAGCTGTGATTCACGCGAGATATTTTGGGATACACACGCCCACCCTGAAAGGAATTGCATGCCCATATCAGAAGAATGTTGTGCAACTTGTCCCAGTCGTCGAAACCGGAAAATATTTTCCCCGCCGTTTTTGTTGTCGTAATGTGTTGCTTCAGGAAGAGAATCGCTTCGTCTGCCACGTTTACAATGCTTTTCTCCGCATCCGAGATTGAGTCTTTTGTTGGATAATAAAGTTCCAGGAGCGAGTCTAACTTCTTTTGCTCTATGCTGTCCTGGTAGGATTTTATAAACACGATGCCTGCCTGTACCATCCCCTTGAAAGTACCATGGAGGTGACTGGGTACCAAGTTCGAAGGTGGTGGTTTTATCCAACTCCACAAAGTTTTAGACTTTCCAGCAGTCTTCGGAACTTCCTTGGACGATCCATTCTTCCACTCGGACAGAAGCTCTCGAGAGGCTTTATCATTTGGTGGAGCCAATCTCACGACAGGATTTTCTTCGAGAATGACATCCCCAACCGAGAAATCCCTTAGCGCAAACAGACCTAGATGGCCTCCCGACTTGGAGCATCGAACTTCTGTCATGATCAGCACCCTGCCGGTATGATGAACTCTCTTCGTCCGACTATTATTGTTCTGAACGCACGTGCCAGGTATTGCAGGTAGAAAAAGATTGAGTTCGGCAGTTCGGCACAATTCCTAGGTTTTGAATGAACGATCCTTTCGTCCCGATAGTAAGAGTAACGAAGAACACCCGCATGAATTCGAAGGAACCAAAAAAATAAGTGGTGTCAACAAAATAAGGGATGCATTGCGCAGTAACGATACATACGGAAGACATCCAGACGTTGGTTTGGCAGAAGGAATGAATGAATGAATCAGTTCTCCAACGGCCAACTTCTTGTGCAACTTTTTTTGTGCAAACCATCTTCTCCACTAGTAGTAGCGGCGTAGTTTGTAGTAGTGAACATTGCTCTTCACTGGGCCCTACCGGTACGGTAGTAGTAATGAATACAACATGCTGAGACAGGAATTGAGAATAAATAACAAACAAGTTCAAATCAACTCAGCTCCATGATATTCCACGAAAAATCCTGAAAGGGGTCATGCTGCTGGTCAAGAAAGTAGTACTATTATTTATTACTATTGCAATCAGCTTCTCGTCCTACAATGTTTACTAGAAGTACTATTATACTCATACTACTACTAGTAGTAGTACACTATCATTCTAGAATGTTGTGTTCAATTTCGAACCTATGATTGGGCATCGTGGTATCAGCAATGCAGAAGTGTGTGTTTAAACAAAAGTTGGAGACTGTGATTGCAACAAAACTTCTACAATTGAGCCCAAACAAAATTCTGTTGTCCTACAGCACTAATTTATGATACATCTGTTGACATACTACTAGTACTACTAAACTTGCTTGGGCAGCATGGTATGGGATACTGACATGCATACTCATATCCCTGCTTAATTCCAAGGATGTTTTTGTCGAGATTCAAGTTTATCCAAAGAAAAACATTGATGCATTTTATATGGACAATGAATGACCGTTTTTGGAATGTCAGAACTTGGACTGTTGAACACACCCTTCTTGTAGCAGTTTTCTGTTCTGTAGGACGAGGAGTGCTGTAAAGAACTTCTTGTTCCACGTCTACAAGAATTCATTCGTGGAATGAAGAAGCTAACATTTTTTCTCAGGAATACGCCGCCTCCTGTTACACTTCAGACGAAGCACTTGGGTGTTTTCGAGGGATTTTTATGTTCCTCAACTAGATGAGAGATGAATGTTCGTCTGAACATAACCATCAACATGGTGTACCATGTATGTAACATCAGAACTCGCATAAAAAGTGCATCAGCGAAGAATTTGGAAATTTTCGCTCGCGTCGTGAAAAAAACGAAGTAAAATTGATTCTAATAGAGGCACTTACTAGTGTAGTCAAAACAGTATCGTACAAAAATACAGGTAAATTAGGTAAGATCTTAGTGAATACGCGCCATTTTCGTGTACCTTCCACTTGTAGCAAAGATCTCCAAAATCTTGTTCCATCGGGAACAATCGTCAGTCACAATTTCTATGTTTCGTAAACTCAACCGATCGCGTACACTTACGACTAAGGCTACCATCCTTGCCAGAGCCTCAACAAGAGCCAGACAGATCACGACGAGAAACTTTGGTGAGTTGAGTTTCGTGATTGAAGTTTGTACCTGCACATTCTGCATTAAGACTTTGCTCTGTGAATCGTAGTACAAGTACTTCGTATTTGATTGTCATTCGACATTACGCAATACAATTGTTTATTAAAGACACCATGATGTTCCTTCGACAGACATCCATTGTATTCGGATTCTTTGCAGCCACCTCCAATGTTGCTGCTTGGGTTTCCCAACCCCTTGCCGTTGTCAACTCTAATTCTGCCCTTGCTTCGTCAGCTGCACGCACTCCTACCTTGTTGAATATGGCAGAATACTCCACCGCCGACCAGGTACAACGATTCGCCACCGCACAGGCCGAGAACAACGAACGCTTCCTAAACATCGATTCTGTCTACAACGGAGGCGAGATCATGGGAAAGCGAATCCTGGTCACCGGCGGAAACAGAGGTCTCGGTTACGAGATTGTCAAGCAGGCCGTTGCCGACGGTGCCACCGTCATTGTCATGTGCCGACAGTCGAACGATGAGCTCGAAGAATTGGTAGGAAAGTGGAATGTCTACGCGGGAGTCGATGTCACCGACACCGATGCCGTTGGCGCTGCCATGAAACGAATCAAGTCGGACGGAGGAGCACTGGATTACGTGATCAACAACGCCGGATATTTCTACGAACCCTGCGAGAAAATCTCGGACGATTCCCTCAACTTTGAAGAGCAACTCAAGCAGATCGACATTTGCGCCCTCGGACCGCTCCGCGTCAATGCCGCGGCCGTCACCACCAAGGCGCTTGCGGACGACGCCAAATTGATCATCATCACCAGTCAAGCGGGATCTGCGGAATGGAGAAAAGTCCAAAACAAGGACGAGGGAGGTGACTACGGGCACCACATGAGCCGTGCCGCTTGCAACATTGCCGGGGTTTTGCAAGCCGAAGAGCTCCGAAGCAAGGGATACTCCGTTCTCATGGTCCACCCTGGATTCAACCGAACAGAAATGACCGCCAAGTACAAGGAAATCTGGGACATCGAAGGTGCCGTCGAACCCTCCGTCGGTGCCAAGCGCGTTCTCTATGAAGCCATGCAATCGACCCTCGAAAACACCGGTACATTCGTGAATGCCGAAGACGGGCTACAAATTCCTTGGTAATTAGCAGTGGTGTCGTGAAATATTCCACGAACGATTTGGCAATAGATTAATCAGTTATTAGAAACCAGACTCGATTGAATAGCATGTATCGTAGTGGTTGGTTGTGTTGTCCGGAGCAAACGTCTCGAATTTTTTTTCGGGATCCCGTTCACTGCCCCAAGTGTGATTCTCAATGGGAGGATACGATTGTTGATTGTTGCCCGGTACCAGGTACAGTGACGAAAGTGGACAACGTTTTACAATTTGATTGAAAACCCAAACCGTGAGCCAAGAATTTCATTCGAGACGCAAGACATTCGTTTTACCTGTTGATTCTTCACACTTCGCTCGGCTAATTTCAAACTAGCAATTGTTGAGGACGCAATAAAAATTGATGGTTTCCCCTGATAAAGATGGCATCAGACGGTAGGTACTCTGTCCAATACGGAAAACAATTCTAAGAAATGCAGTTGCAATTCCAATCCAAATTTTCATCGCACCTGATCCTTTTCTTCTTGCCGTGGATCTCTAAATCCGCTATAAACTCCACCGAGACAGGACTGCTGTTTCTTATTTCGATTGGCGGTTTTTGTTGCTTCCGTTTTCCTCTGGTATTCCTCTTGTGATCCCGAAAGTAGACCGGAATCTTCGCGCGAACGCTATTTTTGTCTTTGTTTTCGACCCAAAACCCCCCAGCAGTATCCCAATCCAAGAAACGTCCATTCCCCCGTTCGATCTCGTTTATGATTCCCCATGAAATTCTGTCTTTTTCTTTTCGGTTGGCTGCGGCGTGCTCGTCGATATATCGGTCGAGCAATGCTTTGAACCGCACGTTCCCTGGGTGACACAAATACGATTTTCCAGGTCGCATTGCAACGTCATTGAAACTAGGACATTCAATGATATGCGTAGTGCCAGTTTCCTCGCGTTGCTTTTCTATTCTTGCTCGGATATTGATCCATTGATGGATGTTTCCGGATTTTACCTTTCCACTGCTAGTAAGCGGGAGTTGGTCCTGAGGTATCCCATAGCCTAAAAGACGGTATCGGTTTTCCATCTCCGTTCCTTTTGAATTTGAATTCGTGGTTGGAAGGGCAAAGGTTTTGGTCCGGCGGCATTCTGTTAGTGTGTATCAACTGCTTTGGACAAAAAGCTCACAAAAGGAATTTTCTCTGCGCTGCCACGAAGGGATGTTTTCGAATTGGAAGAAACCTACCAGTATGAGCTATTAAGCGAAATCGTGTAGACTCTAATGATTGTAATGCCAGTGCATACAGAGCATGAGCCAAGCGAAAGAATGTTGTGTCTGGATAACAACTATGAATGGCACAAAATCGTACGGGAGCTGACGAAATATACCGATGAAGTTTGAGGCGGTCACTTCGTGACGGGAGCTTCGAAACCCTTCCAATATTTTCTCCCGGCATGGCCAGCGACACGAGCCCTTTCCTTTGATTTTCGACATCCTCGCTCAACACAGTTTGAAAATAAACATATAGTTGCAGCTAAAGAGAGAGAAGGCAAGAAAAATCACATTGGAACCACACCTCCAATCGTGACATGATTTCTTCATGAAAACGTTATCAACAAATCAACGTGAACTTACTCTATCGAGTACTTCGCTTTCCGTTTTGAAGGCAGTGACTGCAAATACCCGCCTTCCAGAATTATCCCGAACAGGTAAGAGTTGTAAGCAACCGGACCGAAGCAGCTTCATCGATTTTGGTGGCAGATCCTCCAATCGAATGGGTCGCTGCAGTAATTCTTTCTTGTTGTCGAAAATTTCGAGCACAAAGTCGAGATATTTTGCCAATCGAATCGCAGCTTTTCGGGCATCAAACAATTCGCATCGAAGAAACATCAATCGAAAGCTCCGATCGTTAACGTATCCATTGCCCGGAAACAGTTTCTGGCTTTCGATATATGCTTTCTTCTCTGCGTTAGGAATGTCGTTCAGTCCCGATGAAAGTGCTTCCAGGGACTTCGACAAAAGTTCTGGTGTTTCGATCGGCGCCAAGCAACGAACTCCGTGAATTTCTTCAATTATACTTGTTCGATTCAGGAAAGAAAGTTTGTTCAATTCCTTTGCCAACAAAACGTCGACTTCCCGAGGGTCGACCTCCTCGTCGGTGTAAGTAAGCGGTTTTTCCGCCATCACTCTTTTGCAGTGATTGACTCGTTCATGTGATTTCTGGAGAACTCACGACCGATTATGTCCTACCATTATTTGTTTGGTTTCATAATCGGCAGTGGGTAGTGGGTAGTGGGTGGTGGAGCTTGACACATTATTACTAGGAGTTATCATTTTGCCTGAGTGGGCGATAACATGCAAAAAATACTTTATACGTAGTAATTAAATTGTCCCCGGGTTTCAGTAGAAATTGAAGTAGAACCGGGGGATAGCTGATAAGAATTTTGTACACGTAGTACGTATCAGCTCATCGAAATAAGCCTAATAGCCTTTCTTGTGATCTGCGTCTCTGAGTAACAAGAATCACAAAACGAGTAAGAGAACTTTTACGCTACCAGTATTGTACTGGTAACCTTAAACGTGAAAAGTCCATCCTTGACAATGAATTGACAGAACAAAATCGTAAGCGTACTTGTACTCGTACAGCTTTTCATGAAATCTGCAGAACATCATTATTTTTTCTATTACTTCGTATTTTAATAAAATAAAAAACAGCTTCTCTCAATCAAGTCATCCAGGAGTGATCCACCACCATCATTCACTGAAATGGCAACCAGTGAGGAGCATAAACGACTTTGGAACTTCTACTAGATGCCATCCACAGATTAAAATTCACCACAAACAAATGACTGATTCTACTAGATCCATACCTAGCTCAATCGCACACAACAAATCACTGAATGAATCCATTCCTATTTCAACGCATCAGAGAAGAAGTCACTGAAATGACAACCACTGCCCATGAAGGATTTGAATCGTGCCACCCTAATCCCAATATCTGACTTACTGCTCTACTTACGAGTACTCGACCACAATTGAGAAAATACTACTAGTATTGAAACGCTACCAATTTTGAAGAAAGAATTGCGAGGACGCTTCCAACAGCCAACATTTGGAAGGAATGCCACAGCTAGATTGATAGTGTCACGAACCAAGTCCTTCGCGTATCAAAGTCAAGAATGATTCGAAATGGCATTTGCATTGTTATGATTGCTGTCTATTCTATGTGGTATGTGGATCATAACTGCGCTGACGGCCGTCGAGCAGTATTTACATCATCATTCCGTGTGGCTGATCGCGCCCCTCGTCCTTTGTGACCCTATCCAGCAATGCTCCTACCCGTTTCTGAACGGTATCGATCTGTTTTTCCGTTCCCTGTATCAAGAGCACCCGGCGGACCTGATCCACGTACATCTTCGTTCCCGTTGCTCGCTGCATGCTGATGATGGTTGCTCCCCTCCTGCCAATCACGATACCCACGTGGTTGCCGAGTTCGATCTCCGCGGTCTGCAGCTCCTCTTCCTTCTCGTCGATGGCATCTTGCAATCCCGCGGTGCTGCCCAGTCGGTTGCGAGCCCAAAATTTCGTTTGACGGTCGTTCGATCCGCTTGCGAGCATGTGTCCTGCCGGACTGCAAAAGGAGGGAACCACAATACGTAGTATATCAGTGTGTAAGAGATCACGTGACAAAAAAATTAAGCAAAACCATTCTCCTTTGAACGTCCGACCCGTGCCGTTTTCCATCCAATTGCAAAAGCAAAAGCAAAAGCAAAAGCAAAAGCAAACGCAAACACACAAACACAAACACAAACACAAACACAAACACAAACACAAGCACAAACACGACGACCACAAACTCACTGCCACTGCAAGTCCCATATTGCCATGTCGTGCGCATACGGCACCCGGGCCGCCGGTTCTTCGCTGCCCTTGGCGCCCAGGTTCCAGAAGAGAAGGGTTCCATCCATGGCACCGGACGCCAGTACGCTCTCGTGCAGCGGGTGCCATGCCACGCTGGTTACTTCCTTGTGGTGCCCCTTGAGACTGACGAGTTCCTTCATGGCACGAATGTCGTAGAGCTTGATGAGTTGATCACGACTCGCCGTTACCAGCCAGTTGCCGTTGTTGTTCCAAGCCACCTTGGTGACCGTGTTCTTGTGACCGTACAGCGTCGAGAGACAGGTTCCCGCCCGCGGGTCCCAGAGTTTCACCAGGTTGTCCTTGCTGCCGCTGGCAATGACGCTCGACCGGGGATGCCACTGGGTCGTCTTGACGTCCCACCCGTGCCCCTCCAGGACGCGTTCCTCCGAGTGCGTCGCCCAGTCCCACACCCGAACCTTGGAATCGTCCCCGCACGACACAAACTTGGTGTCGCTCGGCGAAAAACTCAGGGCGTGAATGGCTTGGCCGTTGTGAGAATCGATCGATTGCACCGGTGCAATGGAGGGCGACCAGTATTTGATGTTTCCACCCGAGTCGCTGGTGAGCAGATAGTTCCTGTTGTGCGACCAGGCCATGCTTCGAAAGCTGACGTCGTGGGCGGACATGATGAGTTCGAACCCAAAGGTAATTCCGTCCCACAAGGTGAATTCTCCCTCTTGGTTGCCCGTCAGCAAACGCCGGCCTCCCGGTGTCCAGCTGAGGCACATGATGGGAGTGGAGTTCTTCGCGCGTGTCACGTGAGCCAGAAACGTAAGGTAGGCGGTGGAAGGATTGCAAGCGGAGACGGTAGAGATGGGCATGCCCATCAGTCGCAGGTACGCCGAGTGGGGTTGCAGGTGGTTGGAATGGTGGTTTCGGACGTGAGACGAACGGCACGCCTTGTGATAGAGGCGATTGCTGATGTCAACTACGGCGGGGGCATGGAAATCGACGCATCGTCGAATCAGATTTCGTTCGGCGGCCTTTTGCTCGGCGTCCTCGGGATCGTCGCCGCTGTTGTTGCTTCTGCTGCCACCTCCGCGATGGTGAGAACCACCGCCTCCGCCGTAGTGATTTGACATGGCGGTGATTGGTGCGAATATTTGTTTATTGTTTACAAAGACGGATTACGTGTACACGTGCGTGTGCCGGACGAAAGCTTACTTGTCTACGGTAATCCAGTGTTCAGTGAAAGATGATTGTCTGGTTTGTCTTGCGGCGTTGCTCGACACTCTAATTTTTTTATTACGAAGTATAAAACATTGTGCTGTTTGTGATATCATGTTGTGATTACGGTAAACCTTACAGTAACCTTAGCTCCAAACCTCGTTCCTCGGAAAACCATGGGTTCATTGCTTCTATCTTCACTCGTGACTGGTAAAAAAGCAATCTTACCTTCATCCGACTCTCGGTTTCGGTTCCTCTCACACCGTTAATCATCATGTAAACCTTAACTCTTACTATTATTATTATTTGCTGCTAGAGCTAGGTATCCTATGGGATACCCCGGTGCCGTCTCAGGTGTACGTCAACTTTGGAGTGCACGTACTCTGTGCTCGCATTTGGCTATGCTAGGTAGCCAGCAAGTGGACGCAAACTGGGTGCTGGCGTCGGATAGTGGCGTCGGCAGTGGGAAGGTCGTCATTGAGGAGGTGTGTGGAGGTGTGTGGCTGGGGAGAGAAATAAAGTTTTGTTGATCCGCTCCCACAGGGAACAGCACTCCTCATTGTCGTCGGCTTGGTGTTGGCCAAGAGACAATGAGGTGAGCAGATGGGGAAGGCATCGTCTTGCACCTCTGTGCCCGGCAGCAGCTGCGTACCTCGTGCAGGCACCGCATGGTGCCCGTCTGCGGTGCGCGCGCTCTCGTCCCTCTCGTGGCACTTACCTACCTACCATTGGGACCTTCCTCACATACATCGTAGTGCTCGTCACAGCACGTGCGGCAAGTTCACAGGTGGTGCGCATGGAGGTGCGGGCGTGTCCCCACCCGCATCCTACAGTTGCGGTGACCTGTGTCTTGCCCAACAATATCACTATGCTTCTTATGCTCGTAGTATGGTGAGACTACATACTACAATCAAGAAAGATTACTTCTAGTACCGGTAACCTTACTCCTTCTTGTACTGAGAACAATAATATTATTATTACGGAGAATTAAAATAATTATTGTTTTACAGTAAGATTACTTGTACTTGATTGAGGACATGGAACTGATAGTGCTGTAACATGCTAGTGTACGCTAGTAGGTTACGACTGAATAATTAACCGAATCCTATATGGGAATCGAACATAAAGATATCCATGCAGGTATATGTCATATGTACATGGGCCTGATTGACGGTCGAGTCCCAGATTAAGATATAGGCCTAATTGTACGACTCAACAATGGATCAACATTTATGGCAAGAGCATGCCTAATTTGGTAATGGTCATGCGTGCCGTGCACCGGAATACAGTCACGAGTCTACTCGGGACTGGATTAAGGATAAGGATAAAAACAATCGGCGAGTCGACAGAATCGCTGACTCGGAAGGCTCTTAGAACTGTAGCAGATAGACTAACCGATAGAGCTCACAATTTGCATATCACTACTATTCTAATCACTAGTAGACCCGGGGTATGGCATGATTTTAAAATCAAGCTGAGCGCTGATGACCATGAGCAAGAGAAGGGACCGATCGGTCAGCAAACCGACGGGACCGAAGAAACTGCCGAAAAATGGAGGCGCAAAGAAGCAAACAGGGGAAAGAACATCCGGTGTCTGCAGCACTAAGGAAGAGCAACCCCAGCAACAGTTGGCTCCATTACAAGGAGCAACTGCAGCAACAGAGACACCTAAGGACCTAAACAGGACCATGGTCGACAACAGGAATAATCGAAAAATTCGAAAATACACAATGAAAAAGTGACACATAATCCAGTGAGTGGACTAATTGGACCAACACTGAGTGGACGGACAGACCAAAAAGGGTATGCCGACCAAAACCAGAACATATAAATATCCGGACAGGTATATGATAAATACCCGAACACCACTAATCCCACGGGAAACGGGAAGTGGGACCGGCCCGGTGACCGCTTAACAGAGAAGCAACGCCGGAGAACCACGGGAATCGAATCCCACAAAATAAAAACAGAAACAACTCCGGAGAACCACAGGATTCCCGGGAGCTAAAGAGAGAAACAACTCCCACCACCAAGATGGATGAGAGCAAAATCAGTTACAACACGAGTTATCGCGTGGAAACCAAATTTAGTAGCAAAAACTGCAAAATCTGGAGCAACCACTTTTGCTCATTTCCACACTGAAATTAACAGATTAGCAGATAACAGACTAAAGTAACTAAATTAACTAAATAAAAACTGATTAACCATGACGTCTAAAGGAACCAAACAGAAACCCTTTACCTTCACTCGCGAGGACTGGCCGGAAGACGCCAATGCTGTGAAGATGAGCATAGACTCCGAGAAAGGGGGAGTGGCCTTCAGTGACTATCTGAAGGTACTCACCGGCACTGAGAGACCGGAACTCTTCATCATCTGGAAGCGAGACTTTGACCAGAAGATTGTCAACAATGAGAAACTCCAAGGAGACCAGAAACTGGATGTCCTACAGAGAATCCTCTCCCTCGAGGCACTCTCTCTTGTCCAGATGGTTTTGGGCCGGACATATTATGCCGAACCAGGACATAAGGTACACAACAACCAACTGATCCAACAAAAACTCGAGAGGATTGCCATGCGGGAACCTAAGGAACCTCCTAAGGAACCCCCCACTGACAAATCCAAAGAGGCGGTGGAGGGCGCCAGCGCCCCAACCGAGAAGGACAACACGACTGCTACGGCGGCGTCCGAACAAGAACCGGAACCAACCGCACTTGACGGCCCGGTCCCAAAGAAAAGGGTCTCGAGTACCCTCATCCAGTACTACCAAACCCAGGAGTACAGAAAGGATATCATTGAGGAGTGTATGCACGCCCTCAAGCTCAAAATCTTTGGCAATGACATGAATGGCAGACGGTCCTACATTCTGCTCCGGAGATTCATCCGGAACACAAAAATCGATATGAAACACGGTATTCGCTCATGGGCAAACCGTATGGCCGAACTACAGAGCTATCTACCCGATTGCCTCTGGGAGAGTGGCGCTGCAAAAGGCACTGCACCATCCAGTTACTCGGAAGAGGACATGAAGGAAATCCTAGATGCCAACATGACCCACTCCCAACGCGAGAAGCTGGAGCACATTAGTTGGGACGTCTACAAACACCCCTTTAACACCACCATCGACAAGCTCGAAAACTTGGAAATCACCATCCGGAACGAGGATGAACTCCGCAAACGAATCTCTGACCTCGAAAAACAAAATGGCGGAACCAAGAAGAATCCCAAGGCCGCATCTGGGGAAGGAACCCACCACGGGAAATCCCCTGGCAAAAAGAAGTGCCCTGTGGACAACAGCAACAAACAGCTATGCAAGACCTGTGGCAAGGTCCATGCCGGCAAATGCTGGAAACTAACCGGTGGTCCCTCCAAGAAGGGGAAGTTCGACCGGGAAACCATCAACCTGCTCAAGGAACACTTTGTGGCAAAAGAACAAGACTCGGACAACGAGCAACACTCCAAACCCCACTGGGGAAGGAATCTATCGAACCACGAGTACTCTTATGTACTGGCCACGGCCCAAGCTGACCATGAAGTCTCCGATGACGAGATCGACATCTCCGAACGGGAACTCAAAGAGTACAGAAGAAAGTACCGGAAAACCTTCAAAAAGAAAGGATCCCACAACTGAATGGCTTCTGATACCATCCACACCGGACCCCGCATCATCAACAGGTTTGCGGACGTCTGTGTGGAGGTATTGGACCACAAAGGAAGGGGGAGGATGCTCCGGGGCCTACTAGACTCCGGCTGCTCCAAATCCATCATACTAAGGCAATTTGTCGACCGAAGTCAACTAACGAACCGAGACCAAAGATCTGTCACCTACAACACGTACGGAGGCAAGTTCAGAACCAAGTCTGCGGCTTCAGTGGGACTAAGGCTGATAGAATTTTCAAACTCTAAGACCATCAAATGGACCTTCCAAGTGGATGAGTATCATCACCATGAGGAAGTGCCCTATGACATGATTATAGGATCCGATCTAATGGCACAACTGGGACTGGACATAAAATACAGCTCCCGAACAATAGAATGGCAGGGTGACTCTATTCCCATGAAGGGGATGGGGGAGCTCTCTGACCCGGACAAATGTGAGGCAGTATTCTTTGCCAACACACAAAGTCCAATCCTCCAACAAGAGGAAGAAAGGCAAGCCAAAATCCTGGACGCCGACTACTCCAAAGTAGATATAGATGCTATGGTCAATGACCTGGAGATCACAGACGCGTCTAAGGAGGCCCTGAAGAAAACATTGAAGAAGTTCCCCACACTCTTTGGAGGAGGTCTGGGACTGCTCAAAAATATAGAACCGGTATCTATTGAACTCCAACCAGGGGTCAAACCGGTCCGGCAGAGGTACTATTCTGTACCCCATGCCTTTGAACAAGCACTCCGAAAGGAGATCACCAGGCTCTGTGATATTGGAGTCCTGGAAAAACTCCCCCACGATGACGACTCACCGTGGGCATCCCCTACCTTCTGTCAACCCAAAAAGACAGGGGACATTCGCGTTCTAACGGACTTCCGGAAGATGAATGCAGCCATCCAAAGGAAACCATTCCCACTACCACGAATAGGGGAAACGATCCAAAGACTACAGAAATTTAAGTCTGCTACGGCACTGGATTTATCCCAGGGATATTATACCATTCCCATCTGCAAAGAGAGTCAGAAAATCTGCTCTACCATCTTGCCGTGGGGAAAGTATGCCTACAAGAGACTAGCAATGGGGATTGCTTGTGCGCCGGATATCTTCCAATCGGTCATGATGAACCTACTAGGGGATCTGGACTACGTTCTTGTCTATATTGATGATATCCTGATCATTCAGCGGGAGGGAGAATCTGAACAGGATCACCTCAACAAAATCGATACAGTCCTACAGAGACTGGATGATGCTGGCTTCAGAGCCAACCTACGAAAATCCTTTTTCATGCAAAAAGAAGTGGAATACCTGGGATTTCTGTTAACAACAGAGGGCATTCAGCCCCAGCCAAAGAAGCTGGAGGCGATGAAGCGCCTGGAAGCCCCCAAGAACACCAAGCAACTCAAAATGTTCCTTGGAATGGTAAACTTTTACAGGGACATGTGGAAGCGCCGCTCCCACATCCTAGCCCCTCTGAACAAACTAGCCGGGAAAAAGGGCAAAATGAATTGGTACTGGGGCCCAGCAGAGCAGAAAGCTTTCATGGAGGCGAAGAGGATGCTCGCAGATGAAGCGAAACTCGCATTCCCGGATTTTACGAAACCATTTCATCTCTACTCAGACGCCAGTGACCGGCAACTGGGAGCCACCGTGTGCCAAGATGGCAAACCACTTGGTTTCTATACGAGGAAACTGAATTCAGCACAGCTCAACTACACTGTAGGAGAGAAGGAACTCCTCGGAATAGTGGAAGGCTTGAAAGCGTTTGAAGGAATCCTACGAGGACAAGATGTAACCATTCACACGGATCACCTGAACCTACTGTATCAGCAGATGCCGACGCAGAGAATGGTCCGGTGGAGACTCCTCATGGAGGAGTTCCACCCGGTAGTCAAGCATGTGGCTGGCAAAGACAACGATGCAGCAGATGCACTATCACGACTGGATATTACGGATGACCCAGCAGATACGGTGGAATGGCTACCACCAAATAAGCCCCTCACCTACGCGGATGAGGAAGAGCACCTCCGGCAACTCCTATTCCCGCTTGGAGAAGCGCCGGAAGAATTCCAGGGCAATAGTGCATTCCCACTTGCCCCGGACATGATTCAGTTCTACCAGCAAAAGGACACAGGAATCATGAGTGCTCTGGAAAAAGACAACCGACTGACCACCAAAATGGTGGAAGGTTACAACCTAATCCATAAAGAAGGAAAGATTCTGATTCCCGATAAACTCAAGGACAGAGTCATGGAATGGTACCACAGCATGTTGGTCCATCCCGGAGAAAAGAGAATGGAACAGAGCATACGCTCAGTGTTCACCTGGAAAGGCCTACGAAAGGACGTTCAGGATCTCTGCAAACACTGCCACACGTGTCAAATGTTCAAAAAGAGTGGCCGGAAGAAGTATGGACTACTACCGGAGAAAGCAGCTGAGGTCACCAAATGGCAGAGGGTCAATGTGGACCTCTGGGGACCGGCGACTGTCCACAACAAAAATGGTAAAGACTACCACATCCATGTTCTCACCATGGTGGACCCAGTAACCGGATGGTTTGAACTGGCTCACCTGAAGGACTCACCAAATGCAGCAGAAACTCAACGATTGTTGGACAGTACATGGCTAGCAAGGTATCCGCGCCCAAAGGAAATTGGCTTTGATGGCGGGAGCGAGTTCAAAGCAGAGTTCCAAGAGCTCTGTGATAACATGGGAATGAAAAGAAAGCCCAGTGGCGCTTGGAACCCACAATCCAACTCAGTGTTGGAAAGAATTCACCAGGTGCTGAAGGACTGTCTACTGTCCTTTAACCTGGAACAAAGGGACCTCCACGAGAAGGATCCTTTTGAGGAATTCACTACCAAGGCAGCATACGCTATTAGAAGTGCCATCCACACCACCCTGGGGTACTCCCCAGCGCAACTGGTGTTTGGTCGAGACATGTTCATGCCGGTGAACTTCCCAGTGGATTGGGAAGCAATCCAAGCAAGGAAGCAGAAAAGCATCCACAAGAGCAACATCAGGGAAAACCAGAAAAGGATCCCCCATGTTTATAAAGAAGGAGACTATGTCACCCTGGAAAGGAAGGGCATTATCCCAAAACTATCCTTCCCACGGCAAGGACCTTACAAGGTGCTCAAGGCCCATGATAATGGAACTGTAACTATTGAAACTGCTCCTTTTGTAACTGACCGGGTTAACATCAGGAGAGTCCATCCCTATTATTGCAGGGATAGCCCTGAACCGGAGAAGTAATTGTTACAGTACCATGGAGGAGCATGCCGTGCACCGGAATACAGTCACGAGTCTACTCGGGACTGGATTAAGGATAAGGATAAAAACAATCGGCGAGTCGACAGAATCGCTGACTCGGAAGGCTCTTAGAACTGTAGCAGATAGACTAACCGATAGAGCTCACAATTTGCATATCACTACTATTCTAATCACTAGTAGACCCGGGGTATGGCAATGCGCGTGCCAACATTGAAAATTTCATGTATTCCGATTGTTAATGTTTTTGTAAATTCTCTAAGCACACACAATTATTCATACTACTCCGAATTTCTACCTTAGAGTGTTACAAGTGCACTCTGCATATCATGTACTACCAGATCATTATTTTAGAAGACAAAAACAATCAAGCCAACAAGAAATCAAATGACGGCAGCTGACTAGCACTACCTACTACTAGTAGTACCAAGAACCCACCCCATCCTCCTGTGTGGTGTCGTGTGATGTGGTGGTGGTGTTTGCAAGAAGTGGTGTGCTACTAACAACTACTACAACATGTCAGAATTTGCACCTGCTCCTGCTGCTGCTGCTGCTGCTGCTGCTGCTCCAGCCATCCTCCTCCATCTTGCCCCCAGTAGTCTTCCTGCTGCCTGATGAGAATATCCACTAATTGATGTTTGAGAAGGTCTGTGATGTCATTAAAAACTTTGGAGTGGATGACAATCCAACCCTGGGTGAAGCTGGAACCTTAGGTCAAGCATCTATAAGTCATTCTTGATCTAACATCATGCTGGAACAAGCACTACTTTCCTGTTTCTTTTTCACAGAAGCTACTTGGGAGAATGAGGAGTAAGAAACTTCAAATACAACAAGAGAACCAAAGAAACTCCTCAGTGGCTTCTTATCCAATTGTTGTAGCCAAAGGAGTCTGAAATGAGGATGCAGTTGCATCCACATGATGCTGTGCTTACACAATACTAATAGGGGCATGCTGATAATTGACGCATTCAGAGAGGTGGTACCGCACTTCATGACTCCCCCTGAGTATCCATGACGAGTTCAAGTGAGATGATCCCAAGAAATATAATCTTCTGGTGGTAGTAGGGGGATTCTCCAAAAAAAAAGTTGTGTGGTGTTATGAAACCCAAAAATATTAACAAAATCCTATCAGCCTCACACAGGCCTAAGCAGTAATTAGTGGACTTCCTCTACCGGTCATACGGTACCGGTACAACTTTTCAGAATTTTGTAGTATTCGCACTCATGCAACGTCCGGTGCGTGTAGTACATTCATTAAAATTTCAAAAAAAAAGACTGTACCGTGCGGTATAAGCAGTAATTAAGGTTACGTAATGTTTTGTGAAATCACAATACACAAATCGGTTTTACTTTTGCCCAATTCAATGCAATTTTACCATAAGTGTTGTATTGCCTCTGTCGATGGGTCTTGAAGTGTCAATCAATCTCAAAATACTCTTTTTTTCTCGCGAAGTACGAGATAAGTTAACCTTACCGTACTTTACGGTAAGCTACTGTTCTTTTTCGAGTTCGTACTTCTTACGAAGTAACTTACGGTAATTACCTGTATTGATCCTATTCTTATTGAAATCAACTAATTACTACAGAATTCCTATCAGCTGTCCCCGGGTTTCAGTAGAAATTAGTAGTCGGGGACGTAGAACGGGGGGACAGCTGATAAGAATTTTGTAGTAAGGTTACGTAAGAAGCATCATTATGATTTTAACTAACAATCTACATCGAGAACTGGACACGTTTACTTTAAAGGTAGAAAGCCAAGATCAAAGTATATACAAGACACAGATCCTATACACTTATTAATAATACATGTTGTAAAGTTCTTTTTCTGTGTTGATAAAAGTGTTCCGCGTTGGTACTAGAAGTTGGAAAGGTGTTCTATATTGTTGATATTATTATTTATTTATATATTTTACGATATTAGTGGTTTTGACATATTTTAAGAAAAGAGTTCGTAGTTTCGTAATTGGATGAGAGGGTTTTTGATGATTGATTGACCGGAGAAAGTCTGAGGCATCCGCGTTAAGGTCACGTACTGGTTCTTGTAACCACGTCTTCAGAAATACTTCGTACGATATTCAATACGATGTAAGCCTTACTTGCGATTTGATGGCGATAAAAGGTATTTTTCTTGAACAATTCATTTGCGAATTACGTTTCAGGTACCGTATCCTTCATCGAATCAATCAAGTTTCTGCTATCTTTCATTCTCTGTGACTTGTTGGTGTTCTATCGTTAGACTGGACACAACTTGCATGATCATTATTTATTTTTGACAGTACGGTATGCCCAAATTCTTCAGTATTGTCAAAACACATTAAGCTTGCAACCATGAGAATGGTTGCTTGACGTGCTTATTTTGTGAATGACCTACCACCAGATAACGATGCGAACGGTGGCCCAAGGAAAAACATTTGCTTTCCTCATGTGTAATCGATGCCGCTCTTCCACTTAAATGACAATAGAGTCATCATCGTCGGTATCGTTGACATCTTCTGCTTCATCTTCGTCATCTGCTAGAACCACAACATTGTTGCCAGCTCTCTTTTCTTGTTCATTCCCCAGGTTTCCATCTTCTTTGTTGCCAATCGATTTTGCTACAACGGGATTCATCGGTTGAGGTCTTTCGTTGGTATGTGCATCAGGATTCTGCGTTTTAAGGGCTTCGTTCGCATCTATTTTTTTCTCTGTTTCGGTGCCCAACACCGTCCCCGTAGGCTGCTCCGGACCAGCATAAGAAACGTTTTGATTACTTATCATCCTTTGGCGAACATCTTCCATCGCTTGTTGCATCGCGGCTCGCCGCTTTATTGTTTCCTCCATGGCAATACGGTCTTTCATCTCCTGATCCGCGGCAATTTGTTCTTCCTTGTTTCGGTTCATTGCAATTTCCTTGTTTCGGTTCAATTCCATTTCAAGCGATCGTTGCTGATTCAGCAATCCTTGTTCGACCAGCATCCTCCTTAACTCTCGATTCTTGGCAAGCTCGCTGGCCATAGAAGAGGGCATTTTTTGTTCTTCTAATGGACCTTGTGATATGAGATTTTCTTCTGTTTTCCCTTCGCGAAAACCACCCAAAATGCTGCGAATTACATCATCCCTTGACAAACTTTTCTCCAGCAAACTGTTATTTTGGTTTTCTAACAACGCCCGGTTTTCCAACAATTTGCGCTTGTTTAATTCCAAATGAGCTCGAAGGCGGAGACAACGTTGCTTCTGGATTTCCATGAGTTCTTGATTTTCGAATATTTCCTCCTGACGAAGGATTCGTTCGGTAAGCCATTGCTCCGATGGTAGATACATTTGGCGCTCCTGTAACAATCTGTATTCTCTCTGCAGTCGTCCCAAACGCTCCTGCCGCATTACCAATATTTCTCCGTTTTCCACTAGCTCCTCCTCCAGCGCCTTCTTTTGTCTCAAATAATTTCGTAAATACAACGGTGGCTCCTTGATCTTTCGTTGTTCCTCCAGAGCTCTTTCCAAGGCAATGCGATCAAAATTCGCGGGTAAGATAGACTTCGAAGAGATCTCGTTGGGAGGCATAACGGGATTTAAATCTCTCCTAGGTTTCTTTCTTTGTGGTTCAGAAAGTATGTGACTGTTCACCAAAATCTTTTCTAGAATGTTGGGTTTCAACCCACAATCATGCACAAATTCGTTCAGCAGCGTTTCCCATGATTGGTCTGGTGCAATTTCATCCCTGCACGATGAATCAACCACCGTTATCCAAGGTCTATCGTCCCCTAGAATGGAAATTGTATATTCTAGTACATCCCACACAGCCATCTCGTGACACTCGCCGGTCGTCTCGTTGACTTCGAGGAATTTACCACCCCTTTTCAAAACACGTTCGGTCACCCATCTGCCAATCGTAGATTTTCCATGGATATCGCATTCCATAAAAGCAGGTCTGACCTTCTCGACGAGTTTCCGATACCACACGAATCCGTGGTGAAAATCTATCTTCGCTTGTTGGTTTCCATTGCGGTGCTTTTTGTCGCGGCAGACCACATCGATCTTTCGAACATCTTTCCACGGGACAACTTTTGCCATTCCATCGAGCGCATTGTTGTCAGTAGCAGAGGTAACCACAAAATTTCTCCCGTTTGCCGCCTCATTTATTTCCTTGGATTGTTCGCTCTGGTTCACTTGGTTGGTGTAATTTTGTTGGAGACCGGGAGGTAGTTTCCTTGAGGCTAGTTCCTCTTGGATTCTCGCGGTGGCAGATCGACTCGTGCCAAGACCGTCGTCGATATGATTCTTTCCAGCAATGGGTTCGTTTGTCTGGATGGGCGCAAGGCCCAAAGAAGACGATACGATGGAAGCAGCTATTGTTTCGTGGACCCGATCCATTAGGAATCCAGTGTTCACCGACACGACAAGCACTAATTCTGTGGCCTGGCAAAAGCGTCACTAACGCAGTAACTTGAAGGTTGAAATAATAATCCCCGAGATAGGGGATTTCAGTCGTAAGAAGATTCTATGGAGTTGGGAGTTTCACAATGAGGGATGCTAACACTTGGCAGTGTGAAAAAAATAATACCGTATCAGGAATAACGCTGATTCGATTCGACTCGGTGTTTTCAGTGCTCTCGATGGTAGGACTTGCGATGGAATCTCGGGGCTACGGTACGTACAAGTACCTGCACGGCAGTATACGGCATTTTCTTATTGTTGAGAGAAGAGCGCGTTAAGATTTTACTACAGAATTCCTATCAGCTGTCCCCGGCTTTCAGTAGAAATTAGTAGTCGGGGACGTAGAACCGGGCGAGGGTGCATTCTACAATTGTCACGAATATTGTTTTCAATGTTTTCATTAATAGTTTTCATTCAAAACTTTTTGTCAATGTTCATACTTAATTAAATTCCAAAGTTCTTAAGCATTGACAATTTTTACTTACACCTTCTCAGAGAACTATAATACGGTTCTAAAACAATGAGATAGAGCGAAAAGAAAAGAAGAAAGAATCAGGAAAAATAAATAATGTTTCAAAAATGACGATGTGTACCGGTAATGTACGACGAGCCTTACTTGTAATAGAAGAATCTTGAAATGGTAATACGGTAACTTACCTGGTACCGGTAAGATAGACCATGGTTGACTTCAAAAATCAGTTTTCTTTCTTCCATCAAGACACACCGTACTAGAGTAAGGTTACTGGCGAGCGAGACAAGGGTAAATCTTATGGTCATACCAACCAGGTACGGAGAATTCATATTCCATGTGTGGTCCAAATTAAAAAAATTTCCCTGTCAATTTTTTTCTTCTCATAATTTACTGCATATCACTCGTGAAAGTGTGCCTGATTAACCAACTTATCAAGTACACTTCCAATCACTCTCCAACTTTTAAATTTGATATGCAGTTCAGTATATAGTTTAGAGTCAAGTAGTAAGTACCTTTTTCAGTTTACATCCATCTGCTGTCTGATATTGCTGATTCAAACTACCAGTGATCTGTGCCTTCCACCTGGAATATAAAATACAAAATCGGATCGTCCGTACGTCATCTGTTTTATTTTTATTCAATTAAAAGCTTCCACTTGGAACCAAAATTTGGACCATCCATCCAAATAAATTACTTTTATCTTCCATCCATCTAGACTGAAAAGCAGTTACATATTCATAATCCTTGTAAAAAATTGGGCTAGATACAATATTCACATATGATTTTGTTACAATTTTTGATGGAGTTGTTATAGATTGAAGTGTAATAGTTTTTGTAAGTATTATGCAGTGAAAGTGGAAAAAAAAAAACTAAGGTTGAGGGAAATTTTTCTAAATTGGACCACACATGGAATATGGAGTGCCCTTTTTTTTTACTAGTATTTGTACGTTGAACACGGATGATGGACAGATGTCGTGGCACACCCCTTCTAATTATGACCCCTGTACTTAGCGTGATGTACACTTATGCGTCTTGGAAATATGATCACATTGCTTTTTCTATGTCAATCTCAAAAAGTGGTGTTCTTGCTCAACAGTCCATTTCATTGCATTTCTCTCCGTTGTGCAACTTGTGGGTTTCTATTAGTACTGCTGCTCCCGATTGTTGCTATGGTTGCAGTTTAGTTGCTAGTTCAGATTGCTGGAGAGATTTTTTCTATGTAACAATCTTTTCCTTTTCTATCATGTGACCATTTGTGGTGGGGCTCACCAGTAGTAGAAGTAGTACTAGCTACTACACTAAAACCCAAAATCTGCAACCATGTTCATGATACAACAGTTTGCCTTTCCAAAACTCAATGATTTGCAATTGACACTTTGAATTCCATTTTTATTACAATCATTCTTAGTCAATACAGTAATGTGTGGAGTACAGGAGTGAACAAAGGAAATACACCCACTGACTTTACTGTGTGGCTTCTCAAAGAATCCACCAAAATGTCTGCATATTGATCTTGGCATTGACGCTTTGTTGCTAAGATTTGATTCAACAAGAACAAGAAGAGAGACTCTGGTTCCAATTTATCAAAGGTAACTTAACAAGTGATTTTGATTGTCGGACAAAATCTTTGCCAACCAAAGTTGTGACAATATACATGAACATCCCCTACTGCTAGCGCAAGAGCACTTTTTCCTACAATTTTGTGACTGGACCGGCTCTGGTAAGGGTACCGTACGTTCTGATGCCACGGAACAAAAGTGCCGAAATCAGTAAAATAAGGTTCGTTCAGTACGTTTATCACATGTTAACATTTATTGGATACAGTTGAGTAATTCTTGAAAAATATGTATGTTGTGCGGCGCCTCCATAACCGATGGGCAGCCTTTATCTCCCCTACCATTTGATGTTTCGATAAACTGAATCGGTTGGAAATCTAGTCGTGCAGCTTTCCTTGAGTCCATTAAGTTATTTCGATAAGCTTTAATCAGCAGAGCCTTGGATTCATGTTTTTGACATCCGATTGATGCCTTCATCCTTGTTTGATTGCAAGACCGAAATGTATCTTTACACGACAAAAGTACATTTTTCGACTGCATCTGAATCGGTGCTAGCAATTAGGGGTGCCAGATGAATATTGTTGCATCCCTCGTCGAAAATACAAGTATCTCCAACAAAACAGTGTGCGTGGTTATCATCTACTGCGAAGATTTGATCTTGCACGTCACAAAACGAGGGGTGGTTGATAAGTGTGAATTGATCTGTGCCGTATTCTCCGCAACCACGCGACAGCATGATACTTTGGATAATAGTACCTTGGGCATTGCATTCAACCTCTAAATGTTCGGACGGGATTTCCGCGGATAGGACCAATTGATTCTCACTTTCTCCAGTACATTTTACACGTATTTCAATATATTCTTCTTTCTCAGCGGAATATGGTGCAAAAGTCTGGCATTGAGCCATATTGCGCTCCGGTACGTCGAAGCAGAAAGGATAGTTTTCCATAAATTCTAATTTTCCACCATCCTGGCATCGTAGCAAAAGAGGTGGCGACTTCCATAGACAACCTCGTTTCTGGCCTGAGATCCTCCAATCTACTTGAGTGATTGATGCGAGGGAACAGCCATGGCATGGGCTTTCTTGAATACCTTTAGTCGGAACCAAACGGGAACAGCTCGTATCTTTATTTGTGTTCGACATGGTAATTGACTCAAGCGGTAGGTCGGTACAAATTCCATACTGGCTACAAACTGCAGGACTCGCACAATACGCAACACCCTCCTGCATCCAGGGAATTCCTCCAGTACAAGTGGGATTGATTTCAATGTGATCCAGGCATCTCCGACTGAGAGTCAAAAATTTCACGGCCTTGCCACCGTTTTGGCACTGGGTTGCAACACTCGAGCCAACTGTAACCGTCGACATGAGGTGTTCGTTTGTTATTCCAGAACATTCGAATCCAATAGAAGAATCGGAATGAAAGCCATTCTGTGTGCACTCAAGACGATCGTTACCGAGTTTGGCGCATTTGGCATTTTTTGACTCTGTCATTTCGATAGATCCGCCATCCATGCAAGCTAAAACAACGGTTGGTGCCACGTATTCGCAGTTATCAAGATTAGATCCCCAATCGGCTACGTATGATGTAACTCGGGTTTCAATCTTAGATTCGACAGGTATTGTCGGAGGTGGAATAGGATGAGGATGAGGATACGACTCAATGGTTGGGGGGTGCTTGTGGTTGTTGTATGCAACAGGAGGAGTTGGACTTTCCACATTTTGCTGTGGGAACCGCCCAGCTGGAATAGGGGCAGGGACAGAAGTAGGAGGATGTTTTACTTTTCCATCCGTTGCTGGATTGGCTGTGGGACTGGCGATAGGATTTGCTGTGGGACTGGCGACAGGAGATGGGAATCTTCCGGCTGGGATCTTGGGCGTGGGTACCGGGAAAGAGGTTGGTTGCACCGTGGGTTCATGCGTTGGCTGTTCTGTTGGTTTGTGTGTTGGTGGAAGAGGGAGAGGAGCAAAGAATTCGAAGAGACCTCCCGGCATCATTAAATCTGGTGCCCCTAAACCGACAGTTTCTTTATCGTCCTTTCCATCTCCAAAAAAGTTTGCGTGGTTCAAGGAGACAGTGCGTTCGAGTACAAGCGAAACTACGTATAATCTGAAGAGGGCCTTCATTTTGCTTTCGCACGTGTGCGTTGAAAACTTATTCTTTTCTCGAGATTTCCAGTATGAAGAGTGCAATGTGGTTTCCTTTTAGTTTGAAAAGAAGCCTTTCAATCAAAGTTCATCGCCGACATGCGCCTTCATTGCTTTACTTTTTCACTGTGATTGATTCGGTAATGATGAGGACATAGCATAACATCGTTCATGAAATGAGTACTTGACAGAAGAGACCGCCCGGCGCATAACGGTAAAATATTGTAAATACCGTAAGTAATAAATACGTACAAGTACTACGTACGAACGACGTAATTCAATGTTTTGCAACGACATTCAGCGAACTTAGGTCGAAAGAGTCGCAAGCACTCGCAGTGAAGTTGAGAGTGAGTCGTGTTTTGTCTATTTTCTTGTGAATAAATTCAGTCATATCAGTCCATAATTGCGAAGTACAACCACATCCTGTAATTTTCTACTCGTAAGAGGTAAATTACTAGGAAGGTTATGAGTAAGGCTTAACCTTACGAGTACGAATCTCGAAGGTAAGATCAAAAAGATTTCCTTCTAATTTGAAGAGATGAACAACAAGGAAGGAGTTTATCTATTGCTATCTACAGTATTGAAATCCCAAGGCCCAACGACAAGCCGCAAGATTTAGATCAAATACGTTGATAGTAGAGATGACAACGAGAAAAGGCAATGGAATCTTCGGAAGATACAAGGAGGCGTCTCGTCGAGGACGTCGCTTCTCTGGCAAGAGTTCGGATTCGATTCTCGATTTCTTCAGATGAAAAACTTCATACCATCATACCAGCGCTAATTCCAAAGATCTTTCAACGTTTGGAGAATTACAGAACAGTAATTCTAGAACGCAACAGGATGGGAAAAAATAGCGATGGGACCTTTCTCAGCGCATCGACTCTGTCAGATCTAGAGAAAGCACAAAAGGATAGCAATGGAATAATATGCAGCGCAATGGAACGCTTGCGAGGAAACACAACGATACCCACAGAATCATTGGCGCGGTCAATGCTTCCCTTCCTTGACTCGGACAACCATGTAGTTGGCACGTGGGCATTGGCATTTCTACAAGTAAGCATTCAGAGGACTCCTACAATGAATTCCTCTTTAGTTTCTACTCTGATTCCTGCCTTGTTACAATCCGTCGGTCGGATGCACAAAAAAATTGTCCAGATGACCGAGAATTCGATAAACAAGAGTCCACTTGAAGCTCGATGGATTCGCATGAGTTGGCTTTTGCTTGACAGCATCGTTCTCCATTCTGGTCAAAAACCAATGGCTGATTGGGGTATCGACACGTTTGATTACACGCTTACCAGAAGGGCAGAAACAGCTCATAGCGATTCTACACACAACAATGATCGACATCACTCTTTATTGTCACAACAACTAAGAGTGATGAATTCCAACAACCAAAGTACATTCGACGGATTCCTTTCCCTGATGCTAGATCTAATGTTGTTTTGGCCGGTGAAACGGCCAGCTACTAGCGATAATTCGATGCTATCTCGACTAGGTTTGCGTCGAATGGAACACAGAAACGATGTCATCCCGCCTCCCATTGACGAAATGGAAGAAGACGATATGTTCGCACCCTTAGCTGTAGAACGTGGATTGCCATTCCGATTGCAACGTCTCCGACCGAGTAGACGAAAGGCAGAATGGTCCGAATCCAGCAAAGCATATCTTCGATACATGAAACTAGTTTGTTTAGAGCTGGTCATTGGGCCTCGGTTAAAGGGTTTGTTTCAGGGGAGAGATAATGACTGTGCCTTGCTATTGAGTATTTTGGTCGCGAATTACGAATCTATGCACGGAAGAATGGCCTTTTCATATCTTCGGGAATGGAAGGTGAAAAGCAACTTGGTGCCATTGCCCGTTGTATCTTGTATTCTTATCTTGTTTGTAGGGGAAGCGGAGGCAAAAGAAGTACTTGACACTCTCGAGAGGAAGTACAGAATCAGGTTTTCGGAACTTTTGTTGCACATGGGTTCAAGAAGCAAAGACGAAAACACCGATCGACCGTCAATTTCATGGGAAATTACTTCGAGGGCAGCAGATTTTCTCATGGAACAACCATTTCAATGGAGATGCACCAGGGCCACGCCAGTAAC